>PVIW01003853.1:0-36115 GCA_004026585.1 Noctilio leporinus | reverse complement strand
TATGTATATAAACATGACTTTAGGCAACATAAGAAAATGAAGTACCTTCTGAAGCAAAAGCAATGAATTAAATTATGTCCAGTATACTTCTTTTTAAACTAATAATTCATATATAAAGGATGTGGTAACATTTGATACTAGCATAAGTTAGCTTTCTACTCTTCATTATTCTGAAAAAACAGATCTCTTCGTATTTTCAGTTGGGAACTAGTTGTTTATAATATTCGGATGTGCCGCAATGTAAGCATTCATTTAAGCTAAAACTTTTCTAGTATGGAGGATAGTTAGTAAAAAAAAAGCTTTATTTATCCATACCCATGGCCATGTTAATTAACTAAGCATAAGTAATTAAGCGTAGTAATTGGCATAATATTTTGAGGCCATTGTAATTAAATGTTTTTTATTTCTTACATCACATCCCCCAGCCCTCCAGTGCTATCGCAGCCACAGTACTGGGGGCAAGCAAATGTATTGTTAGGGTGTAGCCCAGAGCTGCCCCATTCACATACATAGGCTGTATCCTGCATGAGGGTATCAGGCTTAGCAAGACTGTGTTTACATGGCAGGCAACACAGTTTACATATTTATTTCAACAGAAACTTCCCAGCAGATGGCAGTAAAATGTCTTTTTCTAAAGATATCAACATAAAGCAACAATTTTTTGACAGATGGAAATAAAAGGTTTTTTATTTTTAGGAAGGACCACCTTTTTCTAATTTGCAAATGGCACTGAAGAGGATAGCTCATGGGGAATTTACCTCTTGGGGGAATTATAAGGATCAAATCAGTCAGAATAGCTCCTGGCTCAGAGAAAGCAATAGGTATTATTACTGTCACCATAGACATCATCGTAGTGAGGACAAAGGAGGAGTCCTCAAACATGCAGGCAATATCACTTGAGATAAGAGAGATAGTATGGAATCCTTTCTTACCTAGAAATACTGAATGTTTCATAAGAAATTATTTAAACAATCCCGGAGGATGATTTAAATTTTAGAAAGAATGAATATTCAACATAAGAGAGGCTTACATATTTAAGTTTCCCCCTGACCCAGCATAGTGAGAAGTGAGGGTCAGAGACTTGTAACGGAGATTACATTAGTCCTAGAAAAGTTACTATTTTTTTCCCACTTCAGACTGATGTGTCATGTCAGTTCAAGTTCTCTGAGAAGAAAACTCTTAAGACAATATTGCGGTTCAAGAGATTTATTGAGTGCAACATCTGGAAAAGATAAAGAGACAGGAACAGAAGGAGAGAGGGAAAGTTTTCAGGTTGTGATATAGGCCTGATACTTGTGAAAGGAGAAACAGAGGGAAGGAGGATTGGATAGGAATACTTCTAGATCAAAGCGCATTTCTGTGAAAGCCTGAGCCAAGCCATGGGGAGTCCCCAAGCAAAGGTTTCCCACCCAAGAGGCTTGACATGAGTAGCTTGGCTATAGAACTCTTGCCATGTTCAGTTATTGGCTGGGAACAATTCAGAGGGTGTGTTTTCTGACTGAACACAGTGCAGGGGTGCCTTTCAGTTTAGTATGTTCCTTATGTAACTTTCTCTTGAAGGGGTATCTGAGGAGACATCTACATGGCTGCCTTAGATGTGAAATTTTTTTTCTGACCTTGCTTCATGTGTTTTAAGGTATAAATACAACCCCGCTGCTCCTCACACACTTTAAAGTAATTCATAACATTAGCAGCCAAATACAGAATTCAAGGGAGAAATAAATAGGCAGCTCTGTAATAATAGTGGGAAAATTTCACATCCCATTTCAATAATAGAACAACCAGATGAACAGGGAAATGGGAGACTTGAACAAGACTATAGACCACTTGGACCTGTCAGATATTTTCAGAACACTCCATCCACACAGAAGACTACACATATTTTTCAAGCACACATTGAACATTCTCTGGGATAGATCATATGTTAGGTCACAAAATAAGTCCTAATAAATTTTAGAAGAGTGAAGTTATACAAATTATATGAGCATAAAGGAATGAAACTTAGAAATAAATCACAGGAAAAAAATGGACAATTCATAAACACTTGGAAATTAAATCATACACTCTTAAATAACTTATAGGCCAAAGAAAAATTATAAGGGAAATTAGAAAAATATCTCAAGATAACCCAGAAATGAACCCAGGCCTCTATGGTCAATTAATATTCAACAAAGGGAGAAGGCACATAAAATGGAGTGAAAATAGTCTCTTCAACAAGTGGTGCTAGGAGAACTAGATAGGGACATGGAAAAAAAAAAAAAAGGAAACTATACCACTAATTTACACCATCCACCAGAATAAACCCAAGATGGATAAAAGACTTAAACATAAGCTATGCCACCATTAAAGTCCTAGAGGAAAACAAAGGCAGTAAAATTTTAGAGAACCAATGCAGCAATATTTTCACTGATATCTCTCCCAGGCCAAGGGAAATAAAGGAACAAATAAACAAATGGGACTACATCAAACTGAAAAGTTTCTGCTCAGATAAAGAAAAGATCAGCAAAATGAAAAGGGAGCCAAACAATATGGGAAAACATATTTGCCAATGATACCTCAGACCACGGTTTGATCTCCAAAATATATAAAGAACTTACATGACAACCAGGAAGACAGACAACCCAACTGAAAAATGGGCAAAGGATCTGAACAGACACTTCTCCAAGGAGGACAAACAGAGGGCCCATAGGCATATGAAAGAATGCGCAACATCACTAGCCATCAGAGAGATGCAAATGAAAACCACAATGAGATACCACCTCACACCTTTCAGAATGGTAATCATCAACAAATCAACAAGCAAGTGCTGGTTAAGATGTGGAGAAAAGGGAACCCTTTTGCATTGTTGGTGGGAATGTAGACTGGTGTAGTCACTATGGAATTTCCTCAAAAAACAAAAAACAAAAAAAATGGAACTGCCTTTTGATTCAGTGATTCCACTGTATATACTCAAAGAATCCTGAAACACCAAACCTATACACCCCTATGTTCCTAGCAGTGCTATTCACAATACGAAAGTACTGGAAACGGCCTAAGTGGATGAATGGATCAAAAAACTATGGTACATTTACACAATGTGATACTATGCAGCAGAATGAAAGAAGGAACGTCTACGTTTTGTGACAACATGGAAGGAACTACAGAGTATTATGCTTAGTGAAATAAGCCAGGCCACGAAAGAGAAATATCATATGATCTCACCTAATACAAGAAATTAATGAACAAAACTAACAAATGAGCAAAATAGAATCAGAGGCATGGACTCAAGGAACAGACTTCAGTGATCAGAGGGTGGAGGCGGGGTGGGAAGAAAGGGAAGGGTTTAGTCAAGCGACTAGTATAAATGATCATGGACGACAGGGTGGGGATTGACTGTGGGAGAGGGAATAGGGAGGGCAGGATAGGTGAGAGCAATGGAGGAAAATTGGGACACCTGTAATAGAATGACAATAAATTAATTTATAAATAAATAAAAGTATAAAAAGAAAGCTGTTTCATTCTTTACTTTTCTATTTGTTTACATAGAAAATCAACTACCCTTCCTCTCATTCTTGAATACCAACTTGTTTTACTAGCAGAAGGCTAGAGTCAGGTGCCAACACACTTGAATCATTCTTGTCATTGGTGGGCCATGCCTTCTCATGAATACCAGATCCAGTTACATTGGTACCTTATTAATTCATTCTGGAATTCTTGACGAGTGGCAAAACTGACAGCGAGCAAATGACTAGTGAAGAAGCACTTTCTTTTGCAAGGTAGCATTGTGACACATACAAGTTCTACCAAACATGAAGAGTTCCAGAATCCCAAGCAGGCACTGAGTACTGAAACATTTTTTTTCTTGTCAAAATGCATCAAGTACTTGGTTTGACGAAGTCTGAAGCCTATGAGTACTGAGGTACAACTGTACTTCTTCTAAAGGACTCCAAGCAGGAAAGTCTTACCTGTGTAACTGATGACTAATAAAATAATGGAAATTTTTCACATGAAAAAAATATTTTGAGAGATATGAAAACGAAGACACAGTACACTGAAATGTATGTGATGCAATGAAAGCAGTGCTATGAGGGAAATTTTTATCTGTAAATGCCTACATTAAAAAAGAAAAGGACCTGGCTGGTAGCACAATGGATAAGGTGCCGGCCTGCGAACCCAAAGGTCGCAGGTTTGATTCCCCAGCCAGGGCACATAACCAGGTTGCAAACCAGGTCTCCAGTCAGGTCTGTGGCTGGAGGCAGGTGAAATGCAACCATACATTGATGTCTCTCTCCCTCTCTGCCTCTCTCCCTTCCCCTCTTTCTAAAAATAATGAAATAAAATCTTTAAAAAAAAAAAAACACAAAAAAACATTTTTAAAGAAAAAAAAGAAAAGAAAAGGCATTTCAAATCCACAATCTAAATTAACAATAAACTAAACCTAAAACTAACACAAGAAAGAAAATAATGAAAATTAAAGCAGAGATAAAATAGAGAATAGAAAAGCAAATGAGAAAATTAATGAAACCAAGTGTTGGTTCTTTACAAATTCAACAAAATTGACAAAACTTTAGTTAGGGTGACAAAGGAAAATGAGAGAACTCAAATAACTAAAATCAGATACGAAAGGGGATGCATTGATACTAGTATTATGGAAGTTAAAAAGGAGAGTCACTTTCTTTTTATTCCTATTTTGTTAAGAATTGTTACCATGAAAGGATGTTGAACTTTTTCCAATGCTTTTTCCCTCCCTTCCTTTCTCCCTTCCTCCCTTCCTTCCTTTTGTTCTTTCTTCTTCTGTCCTTATTTTTGTGGCTTCCCTCCCTTCTCTAGTCCTCCTCTTCCTTCTCTTTCTCTCCTTTCCTCCTCCCCTCCTTCCTCTCTTTAGCACTCTTTCTTTACACTGGACATTTGATCTCCCCTGCACTATCTCCCTTTCTCTCCACACCATCTGTGCCTTCCCCAAACCCCCAAAATCAAATACTGTGATTTCATCTATGTGACATTCTTAAAATGAAAAATTATAAAATTAGAGAATAGATTAGTGGTTTCTAGGAGTTAAGGTGGGGGTTGGGATGAGGGTGAGAGAGAAATAAGGTTTAAAGCACAAGAGGAATCCTTGCAGTGATGAAAATGTCCTGTATCTTGAGCACATCAATATCCAAATCCTTGTGTTGAGAACTACAGTTTTGAAAGAGGTGCTATCAGGGAAAAGTGGGTAAAGGCTACATTGGAGCTCTCTATGATATTTCTTACAATTATCTTAAAATAAAAAGCATAATTTGAAAAAACTGTGGAATCGCCTCCTTTTTTCCTATAAACTCTTAAGCTTATATGAACACAGAACTTTTAGAAAACTTCCCAGAAAATATATTTCCTATTAATTAAATGAAAAGAGAGATAATTCATACTACTTTTCACAAATTTGTTAAATAGGCTGTACTATAAGATATTAACTATGTTATAGATAAGTATCAAAATTATAGAAAGCCATAAATATCAGTCCTCACTGCACACCCTGGGGTTATGCGCTTTGGCTCCTACTTTTCCAAGTGATCAGTCCTTAGGACACACACAAAGCTTTAAAATTGGTAAAAATGTAAAAGGTTATATAGATAAAATTTCTCATATAAATTATGAAAAAACATAAGCCAGAAAAGTTTAAATGAGGCAGCCAAGGTCCCATGAGGCAGAGTGGTGTCTGAAACTCTGGTGTCTTGGTTCTTAAAACATTACTCTGTACTCTATTATATTAATTTTTTTTTAATTTTCAGCCCTAGATGGTGGCACAGTGGATAAGGCACCAGCCTGCAAACCTAGGGGTCATTGGTTTGATTCCTAGCTAGGGCACATGGCCAGGTTGTGGGCCAGGTCTCCCTCCATGTCCATGGCTGGAGGCTTGTGGAAGGCAACCATACACTGATGTCTTTCTCCCTCTCTGCCTCTCTCCCTTCCCCTCTCTCTAAAGGTAATAAATATTTTAAAATCTTAAAATTTTAAAAAATTTTCATATAGATGATCCATATTTCAACAATAAAAACAACTGTTTTGTGAAGCTAACTTGCTTGTTGTGGTATGTAATGGAGGAAATCTGTAAGAATTTGTTTAATAATTTAAGGGAAAGGAGACTGTCAAATTCATACTTAAAATGTGCCTGCTCTTTGCCAAAAAAAAAGCATAAAATTATTAAAAGGTAAAGTTGAGTTAATGGTGCAATTCAAGTCTAAGTTGAAGTATATAGAATGAGAAAATGAGCATTCAAAATTATAAGATTGATTTTAAATGGTCTTAAAACACAGAGTATGGCAAAAGCAGGATTCAGTTCATATGAAAAATAACATAATAACTAATAATTAATAAATAATAATGTTTATAATAATAAGCATTGTGTTTCATTTACTCACAATTATAAACCTACTTTTACCCCACCCTGTATTGGTCACAGCCAAGTAAACAAAAATAATGCTAAAGGGCACATTATTAAAAAATTATTTGTGTTTTCTATACATCATTAAATTAGAAACAAAATAAAGAAAATTTATAAAAAATTGTGTATTTTTTCTTACATGTTTAAATTTTAGCCACTTTAAAGTACTCTTCATTTGATGCAATACACTTATCAAGACATTTTTTCCACGGCTCAAAATAGTTGTTTTTTTTTATTTAATTTTATTGTTGTTGTATTACATCCATACCCTTTTTGCTCCCCTCTGTCCCCCTCCCCACCCACCCATCCCCCCCCAAGTCAATCCCACCTATTGTCCATGTCCATGGTTCCGTTATACTAGGTTCTTGCCTAAGCTGCTCCCCTTTCTTGCCTCTGCCTCCCCTCTCCCCCCAACCCCTTTCCCCCTGACCACTGAAGGCCTATTCCTTGTATTCATATATTTGGTTCTGTTTTTCTTGTTGTTAGTTTTGCTCATTATTATTCCGTAATGGGTGAGATCATATGATATTTGTCCTTCACTGACTGGCTTATTTCACTAACCATAATACTCTCCAGTTCCATCCATGTTGTTGCAAAGGGTACAAAACTTCTACATTCTTGATTGTCCCAAATAGCTGGTAGACAGTTCAACTGCTTGCTTTGTGTTAGCCCAGCTGCCTCACTTCAGCTGTCTTCTGTTGTTCAAGTAAGCACAGTGGGCAAACCCAGTGGAGCGCCATGTGAGCAGCTGTCCACTCTGGGGTTTAGGTGGCTGTTCATCCTTCATGATCTCTGATTGGTCCAGGTGGAGCCAGGACCTGTGGGCTTTTAGCAGGGGGGAAAAAAAAGAACAAAGAAAGGGTTTAGGTGGCTGGGGAGGGGAGGAGTACTTAGATTGAGGACTGGGAATGCATTGTAGCCAGAGAGTGAGTAGACTTTAAATCAAGAGTAGGGGGAGGGTCTTGGGTATTTAGGTGGATTGAGATAGAGGAGAATTAAAAATACGTGAGTTGGGATACACTATGATATAAACAGTATTTACTTAAAATGCACTAATTGTGAGGTTTGGAAGTAACTTTTGAAAAGGATATGTTAGGGATTAATAGTTCATGTAGCTCTTGGTGTAACGCAGGTGCTTGAGATTAGCAGTGATCCATTTCCTGAGTCTGCCTCTTTTTCTTGGTCAGGTCTCTGCAGTCTACAGTCTAGCTATGTGGCCTTGGAGTGGCAGGGCCTGATTGTCACAGTCAGGGCTGATTCTGAGTGTCAGCCCCCAAGTAGGCTGGGCCTCCAGTAGCCTAGCTGGGTTTCAGGTCTGCCTGTGTTCCAGGGCCCTCCCTTCTCTGCTTCCGTGTGAAGTCCAGCCGGGTACTTCTGTGGTGTCTATGGCTTCTCCTCCCCCTCCAGCTCCTGGAGGAGGTACCTGCCTGCATGGGCACCTGGCACCCCTGCAGGGCTGCCTGCAACCTCGCTGGCTCCTGTGATGACTGGTCCTGACCCCGCAGCTCCCAGAGGAGGCAGCCCCCGTCCTCCAACTGTGCCCAGGGTCTGCCAGCAGTGCCCAGGGTCCACCAACACTGCCCAGCTCCCCTGGGCAAGGGTCAACCCTCCAGGCAGACCAGCTCTCTGAGGAGTCCTTCACGATGCCTCTATGATGCGTGCCCAGCTCCCCAGAGCGTCTGCAGTGCAGCCTTTGTCACCTGCAATGGGCAGGTCAGTTGCCCCAGCTGCAAGTTCCTGGCTCACGCAGTTTGGAGTTTCCACGGAAGCCTGTGGGCAGGTGTGGGTGCGTGGGGCTGGGCCCACCCCCTTGCAGGGGCTTCAAGCTGCTATTTCCCCGGTGTTTTGCCCAGCAGCACTATTTTTGGCCCTCTCACAGGCCCGGCCTGTGCACTTCCCGTCTCCCCAACTCCTGCTCCCCGCAGGTCTCTTCTCCTCTGACTCTGGCCCAGTGAGGAGCTTCCCCTCTCTCTGCCCCCAGAGCGAGGCTCTGGCATAGTCCCTCCTCTGCAGGAGTTCAATTCCTCATTCCCTCCAGTGTTTGCCCTCACTGCCCACACTTCACTGCTCAGATTTCTAGTCACCAGGGAGCCTGGAACTGGCTTCAGTTAGAGACGCCCTTCAGGGTAGAGCCGCCACTGCCCAGAGCCGACCTTGGCCGCTGGCAGGTTTGGAACTGTCTTACCTGCTCTCCTCTGCAGGTCTCTGCTGCCTCTGGGCTGTGCTTCCCTGAGTCCAGCTGCTGACCACTCCAATTCTTAGGGACCTGCAGACGTCTCTCGCTCCCTATCCTGTCCTCCAGCTGCTCTGGTTCTCGAGAACACCAGCAGCACTGCCCTCTACTCTGTCGCCATCTTTGATCTGCTCCACTCATATTTCTTCAGTGGCTATAAGAAAACCTGGCCCTGCCTGGGGAATCTTCTACTATGTAGAGGTAGATAAAAATGTTTATCAAGCATTTTTTAGTTTTAGAACTTAGATCATATTGCTTCCTTGCCTAAAACACTTTTCATGGGTTGATGATTGTTCTGCAAGTAAAACCCACACCCCTTCCCATGGCCCAGCAGCTCTGCCCTTTGTCTGCAGCCACATCTCCCGCTGCTCTCACAAATCTGCTGGCAGTGCCCGTGACAAAGCCCAAGTGTGTACCACATCCCCACACCTTCTCAAATACACTGTGCTGGCCCCCATTCTGCGCAGAGAGGATGAAAAACAAAGTACCCAAAACATGTTTATTACAAAATCAGGAGCAAAATAAAGCAAGGGAAGGGCCAAGGACCCTGGGAAAACACAGTCCACGAGAGGCAGGAGCCCTTCCTGCAGCAAATCCGGTGCGGAGAACAGTGCTGTGGCAGCACGCCCCAGTCCATCGTCCACCGGACCCAGCGTGTGTTTCCAGCACTGCTGAGAGATTCATTGTGGCTCTGCCTCGGCCGTCCCCAACTTGACTGGTCACAGGGGCTTGACTCTTGTTCTTTTCCCACGTACTTTGGTCAACGGTGGAGGGCATATGCACCTTAAGAAGAACCAGAAGACCCGCCTAGCCACCCCTGGCTGGCTCTGGCTGGGGCCAGAGGAACAGGCTGGGGTCCCACCAAGATGCTGTGCAGCTGGGAGGCAGGTGTCCTCAGCAGTTCCGTCTAGGCCTCCTGCAGCGGCTCTGCTGCTGCTGCTGCTGCTGCTGCTCCTCCTGTGGGCGGTGGGGAAGGCGGGGCCGGGGGTGGCCGGCCTGGACTCTAGGCCGGGCAGGCGTGTGCTGGTCCTGGATGCTGGACTGGGTGGGGGAACGGGCATCCATTCTTGGAAGGTGGAGCTGAGGGTGATTGTCCTGTACTCTAGGCTGGACAGGCCTGTGCTGGTCCTGGATATTGGGCTGGGTGGGGAAACGGGCACCCTTCCTTGGCGGGTGGAGCTGAGGGTGACAATACTGGACTTTAGGCTGAGCAGCTCTATGCTGACACTGGATGCTGGGCTGGGTGGGGGAACGAGCACCCTTTCCTCCAGGCTTTGTGGGGATGGATCTGAGCTGGATTCCATTGGGGGAATGGTGGTCCTCAACCCCAGGTGGCTTGAGGAAGAGGCAGGCTCTTCAGTCTTCCTGCTGTTGGTCTCAGGGTCGGGGCAGGTGGGGCAGGGCTTCACTAGGATTGTCCGACATGGCACCTTGATGGGGGTTGTTTTTAGGATAAGGTATGTTCCCATGACTCTGTCGTACCTTTTCTGTGTCACCGACTGCTGAATCTCCTGCTGTGTGAACCCCAGGGCCTCCATCCTGGCTGCCACCTGGGGGTCTATGTCCCCCCAGGGTGGCTCCTGATACGGCCTGAGCTCCTCTTTCTGCCCCATCGTGACCCATGGGTCTTTCAGCATGTCCGCCATGGATGGCCTTTTCCTGGGGTTGAGGGTCAATAAGCTTTTTAGAAGATCTTGAACTTGTTGGGAGAGAGAGTGTGGTAGGTAGAACTTGCCAGTCAGGACGTTCTTCTTAATTTGTCCGAAGGTGTTCCCCTTGAAAGGCAATTCCCCCACCAGCATCCGATACAAGATCACCCCCAGGCTCCACACGTCCGCCTTGGGGCCATCGTAGGCTTGGCCCTGCATGACCTCAGGGGCCATGTAGCCTGGGGTGCCACAGGCGGTTTTCAGTTTATGCTGGGTAAATTCCCTCCCAAACCCAAAGTCAGTCAGTTTGATATTACTCTCAGCATCTAGCAGCACGTTCTCTGTCTTTAGGTCCCGGTGTACGATGTTCTTCCGATGGCAATGTTGGACCGCTGATAATAGCTGCCGGAACATGTTCCGGGCTGCCGCCTCAGGCCTGGGGCCGCGCTGTTCCAGGTACTCGAACAGATCCCCTCCGCTCGCACGCTCCATGACTAGATAACATTTCTCGTCCGTAACTATCACCTCAAGTAACTGTGTTATATTTGGGTGATGTAGCTGCTGATGACAATGGATTTCTTCAAAATACCGAGTAACGCCGCGGCGCTGGTAAATAGCCTTGACGGCCACCTCCGCTCCTGTTAACAAGTGCCGGGCCAGCCGAACCTCGGAACTGGCTCCCTTGCCCAGGGTGCCCAGGAGCATGTAATCACCAATAAAGCGCTCCTTAAGGCCACAGATGGCCGCAAGGTGATTAGTCATGGTGGCCTCAAAATAATAAAGCCAAAACAAAAAATTAAAATAAAAAATTAAAATAAAAAATTAAAATAAAAAAGTTAAAATTAAAACAAAAAATTAAAATAAAAAATTAAAATTAAAATAAAAAACTAAAATAAAAAAGATAAAATTAAAACAAAAAATAAAATAAAAACAAAAATTAAAATAAAAAAGTTAAAATTAAAATAAAAACTAAAATAAAAAAGTTAAAATAAAAAATCAAAATAAAAAATTAAAATAACAAAAAATTAAAATAAAAAGTTAAAATTAAAACAACAAAGAAAACCAAATAAGAAAAACTAAAAATACAAACAACACCAACAAATAAAAGTAAAAAGAAAAAAATGGCAAAGAAAAAAAAAAACAAAATGGCACAATGACAACAAAGCGCGCGTTCAAGTCCAACAGGTCACTACAATTAGCTTCCTGGGCTCTCACGAACAAAATCTCAGCCCCCACCAGGGCCTCATAAAAAGGATTCCTTTCCAGCTGCATCACAATGGCGCCTATGAGGTCAGAGCAACTGACACGGGGAGGGTGTGGCCGGCAGCTGCCTCACAATGGCACTGTGAGGTCAGAGCAAGAGGTGGACCAAGCGTGGCTGGGGAGGAACTAAAGTGGCATTCCCACTTTTTGGTCTCATGACCCTTTTGCTCTGGAACAAGAAAAGGTCTATCCTCCCTACCCAAAGAGCTTCTGTTTATGTGGGTATTCAAGATTTATATTTACTTAATTTGAAATAAAAATCTGTAAGCTGTAAAAACAAAATAGAATATAAAATAAAAATGTCTTATTCTCATGCTCCAGGTCATAGTTCAAATATCACCTGTTTAGAGAGAAAAACTTCCCAGGGCCACCCATTCCTACCTGCCTCACCCAGCCCATCACATCTGTCATCTTCACAGCACTTGACCACAGGGCACCCGGTTCTTGCTCACTGTCCACCCTTCCCATGAAGGCAGGAGCGGGACTGTAGTCTTCCCTGTGTCTAGCACAGCCAGTGGCAACAAAATAAGGGCTTAATAAATAGAAGACTTTGGGGGTAACAAAAGACTATATTGCCAACTACTTATTTCATCAAAGTGATTCCTTAAAATATCTTTTGAAAATCCATGTTCTGTCCTAGCTCAGAAGTGAAGAAGAACATTGGAACCCATGAAAGAGGAAAGAGGAGAGCTGAAATCTGGGTTTCCAGGTATGTGAGTGCTTGGTGAGCCTGTGGCAAGGCCGAGGGGAAGGAGCTTTGCTGTCAAGATTCAAGAAGATGATCCGTCCCTCACTCCCGTGCCACTTCACAAAGGATGTGATGAGTTTGGATCTGCAGTGAGACTGAAATTTTGAACATTCATTTCCAGAGTACACAAAGGCTGTCTCAGGTGACCTTATTAAGTAGGATAGTTAGGTCAACTCCTGTGTGACTTAAATGAACCATCTTTGTGTAGAGACGTGATGGGGAGGCTGGTGAATTTACCCCTGTAACAACATGGCAACCTCTGGATGAAAGGACTTTGCACAGGTTTGAAGGGTGAGGTGACGTGCTGGGTCCAATCCTACCCTTTTAGGGTGGCAAAGAAGGAGCAGGCAGGATTTCGGACGCCAAGGGGAAGCCTCCGGCACATAGTATTCAGACTGACCCTTGAGCCAAGTGTTTTAACCACATGTGTAAGAGGTTACTTTAGTAACAGTTTTCGTTTACCACTCGCTTCTCTGCGCAAGCCTCAGCTTGGTGGTCAAGGGATTCTTTAGAGAGACTGGCCTGTGAACTTCCCCCTCCCCAGCACTTCGCTGTGTTACTTTTTACCTCCTATCAGTGGTACTTGGGCCCTAAGCATGACACTCTCTGGTGCTCGGCTGATTGGGACCAGAAGGGTGGTCATTTCATCAGTTATAGACAGATGTTTACACGTTACAGAGATTAGAATAAGCTCAGAAAGGAGGAAAAAGAGAAAATTTCAAAGCAAGCTGTCAGTCTATGAGTTAACCATATCCATTTACAGGATTGGCACGAACAGTTGCTTAAGAAATAATACCAACGAAATAGGACATTTTCTGATCTCTTTCAGCAAGGTCAATACACAACCAAATAAGAGACATTTAATGTAAAACTGTCAAGGGGAGAGCCAATCCCTGCGCAACTAATCTGAGGTGTCTCCTACAGGCTGGGGTGCTCCACTGGGTGAGTGAGGTACACGTTAGTGGGCCTCTTCAAATAAAACGAACATTTGTGGATCAGTAACCTTTACCATTGCAGCTCAGGGATTAGTTAACAATAGCCACTCCAGTCCACTCAAGCAAGGCTGGAGGGAGTCCTGGTGGAGCTGTTTTACTGATGGGGACCCTGTACCCAGGTTGTAGCCACCACGCTCGGTGCCACCTCCCAGAAGTGTGCTGTGGAAATGGCACTGATGGCCCTGAGAGCCTGGCACTCATTTCAAGAGCCTCTAAGTTCTTAGTAGTAGGTTAGAAGGTCTCCTTATTAAGGCAGGATCCCACGTTTCCTGATGTCACCTCACAGAATAGGCCTTCTGGTAACAATTTTAGAAGGGGATAATTGATTGATGTAAACTGAAAAGAATTCATCTTACATTAGGCGATACCAAGGGAAAGGCTTTAAGCCAAGGTCCATTAAAAGATGCACAGATTTTACCAACTGAATTTTACCTGTCTTGTCAGTTTGTTCTATAAAACCAGAGGACTGGGCATGATAAGTACAATGAAAATGCTGCAATATCAGCCAAGTTTTCCATACCTGGTATAGAATGTCTCCTGTAAAATGCATCCCCAGTCCCTCTGGGAGTCCCGGGGGAATTTTCCAAGTAGCAAAAGTGAGACTTAGTGTAACCCTACCCACCGAAAATAGGTATGGATCATCATTAATACATTTCTATTTCTTCCTTTGTGGGGGAGAGCAACTGGATTGAAATCCACTTTCTAAACATCAAATGGGCCTAATTACATTTAGTTGCCCCTTTTCTAAAGACAGATTCTCTTATTTTAGTGATGCATGTAATCATCCACAGAAGGTCACTGGTATCAATCCAAAGGGAATCTCCACCAAAGGGAATCTCCAGTTTTCGATGTGGTCAAGAAGGACACTGGAGTGTGTGAAGAGAGTTCTATAACATGGCGCAGCTGTGACACACCTCAATTGTGACAGCAGGTTGTGAAAACAGCACCGCCCTTAGGCATCACTAGGGCTGGGAGGCCCTGGGTCCAGGTGCCCAAGCGGCCAGACCACTTCCCCAGCCAGACTGTTCTCCCCTTTGCTGCTCTGGTCTGCCCTGCCCTGGTCTTCCCTGCTCTGCCCTACTGAGACCTTCAGCGTTTCAGCCCCAGCAAGGAAATGCCCTTGATGGAAAGGGAAAGTAAGCTTTCAGACTTCCCCATCCCTGGTCCCTGACTGGTCCATCCTCATGCAAATGAGGACTCCAAATCCTTGTGATTTGATTGGTCCTAAAGGCACCATCCTGGTTAATCATGACGGAGGTCACTCTGCATGGTCCATAAAGAAACTGGTGGAGAAAAGGCTGCGTGGGTCTGGATTGATGGGGGAAGTCCCAGTCCTACTGGTTGAAATAGGATTCGGGGCTTGCCTTTATAAAAGGCTGGCTCAGAGGGCAGAGACACAGAGGAGGCAGACAGGTCAAGGTTCGCTTCCCCCAGAAGAGTGGTTTCTGTGTAAGGGCCCTGTATAGAAAAGGCTGCTATGCTTATGGATTTTTTATTGTTTGCTAGGTTTTCTTATTGTTATTGTTTTTAACATGAACACAGTTAAGCCACCAGGAGCCCTTCTCCATAGCTATCTTCTTTCTTAGGATCCACAAAGGTCAGGTCAGACTTTCACTTAAAAGCACAGTATGCCCAAGAAAGTAATCTGTCCCCTATGAGCCTCATTTTCATATGTAAAATAGGAATGGTCTGACCTACTGCTTTTGTGCTGTTCATACAGAATCCCACATGAAATATGTTGAAATCTGTAAGGTCTACAAGATAAAATGCATTCATCAACAGAGGCAATATGTGGCCAACATAACGACCTATTTCATTGTAAGAGAACAGGGTTTTCTCTCTTCACCTAATCTTATTCTTCCTACCTCTACCCAATTAGTGAACATATTTGCAAAGTGCCTCATGTGTGTGTGCCAGACACTGCGTTAGGTGCTGAGGAAAGAGTGGAAACTAGCCACATCAGATACCTTGGGGGGACGGGAGGGGGGAAGCTGCCAATGAAAGTTTTAATAAACAAATGAGCAATTTCCGAGGATGGGAAGGACTAAGAAGAAAATGAAGGAGGGTTTTACAAGGTAAGTTGGGCAGGCAGGACATACAGGAAGGGTCTTGGGAGACTGTGGTAAGGAACTTAGATGTTCTTCTGAATACGGGGGAAAGCCATTGGATAGTTTTAAGAGGAGAGTGACTTAATCTGACTTGCGTGGTCAGAATCTTTGATAAGACCAAATATAGGAGAAGGGTCTTTTTTAACATTATAACACTGATTTAGCTGCAGTTGTTGCTGTTCCTGTTAAGAGAGACAGGCAATATTTAACCTTCAAAAGGTTTTCCACAGTGGAGACTAACAGTCATCTCCACCTCAACATGCTTAAAATGGAGATATCTCTGCAGCAGTCTTCCTTCTTTCAAAAACGGTCATTATATGCTTCCAGTTTTCGGAACCAAAACCACCGCAAAGCCAGCAAAGCCTGAGCCCACCTCTCACCTTCTTCACTGCTACCGCCATGGCCCAAGTGCTACTCATCCCCAGCCTGGACCTTTGCATTGGGCTCCTAGCCATCACCCTGATGTCCACCCTGCCTCTCCTCTGTCTGTTGTCAATACAGCTGCTGGAAGGAGCCAGTTGAAATAAAAGTCAGCTGATGTTATTTCTCTGTCCCAACCCTCCCTGGGTCTCTTACTTGAGACTCAAAGTCATGGTCGTCACCATACCCTAGCAGGCTTGAAAACATCTTTCACACTTGCCTCTCTTGCCACGTTTCCTCCCATTTCCTGCTCACTTACTCTGCTCCTAGCCCGCTCATGCCTGCTCCCCACCAGAGGCCTTCGCTCTTCCTGGCCCAGCTCCACCCAATAGGTTCCCTCGGTACACGCATAAGCTTTCCCTCTGACCTCTGTTAGGATTTTACCGAGTCATGTTCTCAACTGAGGTAGGAATTTGATTGTATATAACAATATTTTGTTTTTTAAACGAAGACTTAATCGATGTAGCTCAAAGCCAAAGCTGGCTTATTTTTACCCTAATGACTTCTGAAAAATAGCCACTATTTATCCAATGAGTAAATGGACATAGTCTGATGATTTCTTAATTATATTCAGTGCCTTTTTGATAATGTACTCCTAGGCATACTACACCTACAAGTCCCCCTTTCTAGTGAAGAATTCACATTCAATTACTTTTCTCTGTAAACATGGTAGGTGATGGAGGGCTCAACCAGCTGATAGGAAGCCTGATTACCAGCTCTGCCCAGGTGATCCCTGCGACCCAGTATCCTCATTATTACCTCAGCCCCACTGTCCTTGGAACGAGGGCCAGCATCTTTACCATGGCCCCTTAGTCTGGACCCTGCCTGCCTCCCAACCCCGTCTGATGCCTCACTTCCTCTTGGCTCCCTGCCTTCCTGGACATACTACATTTCTTCAATGAACATGTCTTTCTTCCTCTTGTCTTATGGCTTGTACACATGGTAGTCCTTTGGCCTGGAAGCCTCTTCCTTCCTCCTCCACTTTGAGTCTCCTACACTGTGAGTCCCATGGAACTGCCACTTCCTTGGGGACCTTTTCCCTGACTTGACTCAACAGGTAAAACACTCCATCCCCTCCTTCTGGACTCATAACAACATAGTCCGTCCCTTAAAAGTATCCATCCCAGCTGTGACTTTACATGTATTCGTTTGACTCTTTATTTTTTATTTCACTTGCTAGACTGCACAAGACAAAAACTGTGCACATTTGCTCTCCAAACCCCATATCTAGCATAGTACCACACCCTTTTTAGATACTCAGTAATTACTTGTTAAGTTAGGAGATGGATGAATAAGTATTAAAATCAATAAATAAACACAAATCACAATTTGGGTTTCTGGGGGTCTCAGTCACCTTTTAATAGAATATCATTATCTTCCCATATCCAGGGCTTTTCCATCTTATTGTTTCCATGTCTCCACTGGAGGCTCATTGTCTCCCATCTGATGACATGTCCCCCAAATACTAATAACACCTAATTCCCATGTGATTTTCAGCTGTCAGTGAGCTTTCACATTCATTTCTACATTCCACTCACTTTACTGGTAAAGAATCTGAAGCTCACTGGGCCACATAGTTAAGAAGACACAAAGTTAAGGCTAAAATTCTAACCACACCAAAACTCCCAAAAAATAGAGAAAGAGAAGGGTGAGAAGCTGGAATTGGGTTCCATTCTAAAGGCCCAGGGGAAAAGATATCTAAAAATAGAGGTATCTCTCTAGCTTCAAATATAAACAAAGATTTCATTTATTAAGAAGATTATTTTATTAAAATTGAGTGAGATTGGTCTACAGATTTATCTACCCAAGGAATATATCTGATAGGAAAGTGTGAAAACAAGGAATAAACACTTAGTCATTCCAATTCATGGCTTAGGCAGCAACCTTTACCAATTTCTTCCTTATGTATCTATTTTGTGCTTATTTGTTAAACTGTGCAAGCACCAACTTAACATGGACTCTCCTATTCTCTAGTTGTCCACAATGCAACTGAGCACACCATTTAGTGGCCCTCAGTGTTTCCTACGTATACATTTAGTCTCAAGACCAAAAACAGATAGAGAGGAACTATGTGTAAGAACAACTCAAGGCCCTGCACTCAAGGGTCTTATGGATCATTTGAGCCACCCACCTTTTTCTACAGTAGTCACCGGGCACCCATCAGCCTCTGAAGAGATGACTGAGAAGCTCAGCAGGGGTTTTGACAGTACTGAGTTAGAAAGACAAAAACTGGACTCCTGAGTCCATCAAAGAAGGGAAACCCTGGAAATTCCCTATGCTTTGGTTTGGGTATCCCTAAAAGAGCAATAAACTATAAATAAATAAATCTTTACAATTAGCAGAAGTCCTGCTTGAAATCATCCTGGTACTCCAATCTCTGTTAAGGGTATCCAGGTTTGCTAGAGGCCCCAGGCTTTCTGCTAGGAGCAAAAATAGAACCTCTCTGGAGAAAGACCATCTTAGATCTCACTTAACCTGGAATTCAATAAAAATTTAGCCCAGCAGAGGAAAAAATAATACAATGCTATCGCAGAGAAGAAAAAGAAATGTAAACAAACTCACATGGCATTCAGATAATCAAGTCAGGAGACACAGCATGTTTAATACTGAAAGAGATGCAGGCATAATTGAAAAGTTAGATAGGGAGCTGGAAACTATTGAAAACAACTAAGTTTAAAAATACGCAACTGAAAAATATAATAATCAAAATGAAGACCTCCAAGGTTTCTAATAGTAAAACCAGTTAAAGAGAGTGTTAATGAACTGGAATACAGGTCTGAAAAAGTATCCTGAATGAAACGTGACTAGATAAAAGGATTTTAAAAAACAGAGAATAAAAGCAATCCAATCAGTACAAATGTATAGAAAAGCAACCTCACTGAAGTGGATGGAGGGAAAAGGTGCTGAACTAAGTAGCTATGGAAATGAACAGAGTCTGCAAGACTGAAAGATAAGAAACTGTGCATAAGCACCATTCTTTGGCTGACAAAGTGGTGTCCCATGGGATCCAGGTGTAGCAAGGGAAAAGCTGGAGCAGTCTACGTGTTAACAGATTAGAGACACTAGTACCAATTCCTATGTAGTTTAAAAAATGGTTACATTACTGTTACGGTATTTATACATATACTGTAGGTTCTTGATAGATATGTCTACATACGTACGTTAGTTAGCGTACCCACATGTATGTTCCTGCTTGGTCAGATGAGACTAGAGGCGATGCCATGTAGAAGCAATGAGCGTACCTAGCACCTAGATTTTGATCTCTAATACTATCAGCCAATGGGAGAAGCCAGGGATCCTTGGGCAAATACCCTTGCATATTCAAAGGTCCTGATCCTCAGGTTTGTTTAAAATGAAGATTTGTGGAAGTGTGATGGGGTTAAAGATAATCTAGCACTGAACTGAGAGCTTCTTTTTGTAATGCTTAAAAATACTCAAGTAGACATCATGAGGAAATGACACTCACACTGTGGGAGTGTGTGTGTATGACTTAGCCTTGACACCCTTGCTACTCGCCAACGTTGGTATATTATGAGGTCACCCATTCTGTGGGGATCATGGGGCTAAAACGGCAGTAGCAAATGGAGTGAGTACAGGGCCTTCAAAAAGATCCCCAGAATTATAGCAGGCCAGATGTATATAATTTATTTCTGAGATGCCACGAGTATCTGAAGGATAAGAGTATTTTTTCTAAGCATCAAAGCCTCAGGATTCTAGGACTAGGAACAGGAAGTCAGTAGCATCCTTTTCCCATCATAGGGAGATAGTTTTCCTGTGGTTCTCATCACTTTGCGAAATAATTGGGGAATGAAGAAAATGTTTTCCCGTTTTCTTAAAAATTAAATAAATAAACAAAAGGACCCCCAGGATTAGAAATGTCTCGGAGCCAGCCTGTGAACCAAAGGGTCGTCCACTGGAGTCCCAGTCAGGGCACATGCCTGGGTTGCGGGCCAGGTGCCCAGTCGGGGGCTCATGAGAGGCAACCACACCTTGATGTTTCTCCCTTTTGCTCCCTCCCTTCTCCTTTCTCTAAAAATACACAAAGTCTCCAAACAAAGGAACTTCAGTGTTCATAATGCTTCCCAACGTGCACCGAGGGGCACACACCCCAGTCCACGCCCAGTCCAACTTTTTTACACTGTTGCTGCAGCATAATCTTTAACCGCAGTTCCTCTCACACCCCCATGGGTCCTGATTTGGGACAATCCCCCGTATAGTCACAGGGATGATGGTTCCCCTGTCCATCATTTTCTCAGCACCTACTCTGGATCTGGCTCTGGGATAATGACTGGAAATGGGAAGGGGAACAACAGAGTTGCCAGCCCCCAAGAACTCTGGAATGGAAGCTCAGGGAAGGGAACCACTTAATGACAACACAAAGCACTGAGAGTCCCATGTAGGTCTGTGCCAGATGCTGTTGGGATCTCAGGGAAGGAGGATGGATGAAGCAAAGGAGCATGGCAGGGCCCTCAGTGCCAGGGCAGGATCCTCAGCTCGTCCGCAATGTGAGAACAATGATCAGCTCTGCGAAGGCGGCCAGGGTTTCCCTTTGAAACATTCGATTGGTTTGCGTGCCCATGTGTTCAGGGAACCGTGGTGGGAAGGACTGAAGGGAGAATGACACACACACAATTTTCTACTCATATTTCTTTTTTTTTTTAATTTAATTTTATTGTTGTATCACATCCATCCCCTTTTTGCTCCCCTCTGTCCCCCTCCCCACCCACCCATTCCCCCTCAAAGTCAATCCCACCTTTTGTCCATGTCCATGGTTCCTTTATACTAGGTTCTTGTCTAAACTGCTCCCCTTCCTGCCTCTGCCTGTCCCCTCCCTCAACCCCCTTCACCCTGACCACTGAAGGCCTATTCACTGTATTCATATATCTGGTTCTGTTTTGCTTGTTGATAGTTTTGTTATTGTTCTGTAATGGGTGAGATCATAAGGTATTTGTCCTTCACTGACTGGCTTATTTCACTAAGCATAATACTCGCCAGTTCCATTCATGTTGTTGCAAAGGGTAGGAGTTCCTTCTTTCTTTTTACTGTGTAGTATTCCATTGTGTAAATGTACCAAAGTTTTTGGATCCAATCATCCACTGATGGGCACTTAAGCTGTTTGCAGCACTTGGCTATTGTAAATAGTGCTGCTATGAACATAGGGGTACACAGGTTCTTATGAATTGGTGTTTCAGGATTCTTTGGGTATAGTCCAAGTAGTGGAATTGCTGGATCAAAAGGCAGTTCCATTTTTAGTTTTTTAAGGAAACTCCATACTGTTTTCCACAGTGGCTGCACCAGCCTGCATTCCCACCAACAGTGCACGAGGGTTCCCTTTTCCCCACATCCTCACCAACATTTGTTGTTTGTTGATTTGTTGATGATTGCCATTCTGACAGGTGTGAGGTGGTATCTTATTGTGGTTTTAATTTGCATCTCTCTTGATGACTAGTGATGTTGAACATTCTTTCATATGCCTCTGGGCCCTTTGTATATCTTCCTCAGTGAGTTGTCTATTCAGGTCCTTTGCCCATTTTTTAATTAGGCTGTCTGTCTCTCTGGGGTTGAGTCACATTAGTTCTTTATATATTTTGGAGATCAAACCCTTGTCTGGGGTATCACTGGCAATTATGTTTTCCCATACAGTTGGTTCCCTTTGAATTTTGCTGGTGTTTTCTTTAGCTGAACAGAAACTTTTCTGTTTGATATAGTCCCGTTTGTTGATTTGTTCTTTGATTTCTTTTGCCCTTGGTGAAGTATCAGTAAACATATTTCTACATAGGAGATCAAAAAGCTTACTGCCAACATTTTTCTACAGGACCTTTAAGGTGGCACTGCTTATGTTTAAATCCTTTATCCATCTTGAGTTTATTCTGGTGTATGGTGTAAGTTGGTGGTCTAGTTTTATCTTTTTGCATGTTGCTGTCTAGTTCTCACAACACCATTTGTTGAAGAGACTGTTTTTACTCCATTTTATGTTCTTTTCCCCTTTGTCAAGTATTAGTTGACCTGGGTTAATTTCTGGGCTCTCTATTCTGTCCCATTGATCTGTATGTCTATTCTTATGCCAGTATCAGATAGTTTTGATGACAGTAGCCTCGTAGTATTGTTTGAAGTCTGGTATTGTGATTCCTCCAACCTTGTACTTCTTTCTCAAGATTGCTGTGGCTATTCGTGGGCGTTTTTGGCTCCATAAAATTTTTGAAGTATTTTTTCTATTTCTGTGAAGTCTGTCATTGGTATTTTAATTGGGATTGCATTGAATCTGTAGATTGCTTTGGGTAGTATGGACATTTTAATGTTAATTCTTCCCGTCCATGAACATGGTATATGCTTCCATTTATCTGTGTCTTCCTTGATTTCTTTCTTCATTGTTCTGTAGTTTTCTGAGTACAGGTCTTTTACCTCCTTAGTTAAGTTTATTCCTAGGTACTTTATTTTTCTTGTTGCTATGGTACATGGGATTTCTTTTCTCACTTCTATTTCTGATGCTTCATTATTGGTATACAAAAATGCTTTTGACTTCTGGATATTGACTTTATGTCCAGCTATTTTGCTAAATTTGCTTATTAGGTCAAGTAAGTTTTTGGTAGAGCCTATCGGGTTTTGTAGGTACACTATCATATCATCTGCAGATAATGACAGTTTGACTTCCTCCTTTCCAATTTGGGTACCTTTGATTCCTTTTTCTTCTCTGATGGCTATGGCTAGAACTTCCAAAATGATGTTGAACAGAAGTGGAGAAGGTGAACAGCCTTGTCTCATTCCTGATCTTAGGGGGAAAGCTTTCAGTTTTTGTCCATTAAGTATGATGTTGGCTTCAGGTTTCTCATATATGGCCTTTACGATGTTGAGGTATGCTCCCCCTATTCCCATTTTGCTGAGGGTTTTTATCATAAATGGTTGCTGTACTTTATCAAATGCTTTTTCAGTGTCTCTTGATATGATCATATGGTTTTTGTCCTTCAATTTGTTGATGTGGTGTATTACATTGATTGATTAATGAATGTTGTACCATCCTTGCATCCCTGGGAGGAAACCCACTTGATCATGGCGTATGATCTTTGTAATGTACTGCTGAATCCAGTTGGCCAATATTTTGTTGAGAATCTTAGCATCTATGTTCATCAGAGATATTGACCTGTAGCTTTCTTTCTTAGTTGTGCCTTGACCTGGCTTTGGGATTAGAATAATATTGGCCTCATAGAAAGAGTTTGGGAGTCTTCCCTCTTCCTGTATTTTTTGGTATAGGTTGAGAAGGGTAGGAGTTAGTTCTTCTTTAAATGTTTGGTAAAATTCACCTGTGTATCCATCTGGTCCGGGACTCTTGTGCTTTGGGAGATTTTGGATTACTTCTTCAATTTCACTAGTTGTTATTGACCTATTTGGGTATTCTGCTTCTTCTGGGTTCAGTTTTGGTAGGTTATACATTTCCAGAAATGTGTCCATTTCATCCAGGTTGTCATATTTCTTGTCATATAGTTGTTTGTAGTAATTTCTTGCGATCTTTTGTATTTCTGAAGTATCAGTTGTGATTTCTCCTCTGTCAGTTCTGAGTCTGTTTATTTGGGTCCTCTCTCTCTTTTTCTTGATGAGTCTGGATAAAGGCTTGTCAATTTTGTTTATTTTTTCAAAGAACCAGCTCCTGGACTTGTTGATTCCTCAAATCGTACTTTGAATCTCTGAGTTAGTTGGTTCTGCTCTGATCTTGATGATTTCCTTCCTTCTACTTGCTCTGGGCTTTGTTTGTTGTTGCTCCTCTAGTTCCTGCAGCTTTATGGTTAGATTGTTTTTATGAACTTCTTGTGACCTTTTTAGGTAGGCCTGTATTGCTGTAAATTTCCCTCTGAGCACTGCCTTTGCTGTCTCCCATAGGTTTTGGGCTGTTGTGTGCTCATTGTTATTTGTTTCCAGGAACTTTTTTATTTCATCTGTGATCTCATTGTCAACCAGTTCATTACTTAAAAGCATGTTTTTCACTCTCCATGAGTTAGAGTATTTTTGTTTTTTTCCCTTAAGATTGGTTTCTAGTTTTAAGCCATTGTGATCTGAGAAGATGCTTGGTATGATTTCAATTTTCCTGTATTTGTGGAGGCTTGTCTTGTGAACTACCATATGGTCTATCTTAGAGAATGATCCATGTGCATTTGAAAAGAATGTGAATTTTGCTTCTTTGGGGTAAAAGACTCTGTGTACATCTATTAGGTCCATTTCCTCTAGAGTGTTGTTTAATGCCACAACATCTTTGGGGATTTTTTGTTTGGAAGATCTGTCCATTGTTGATAGTGGGGTATTAAAATCCCCTACTATTAGTGTGTTGCTGTCTGTGTCTTTCTTAAAGTCCTCCAAGATTTTCCTTATGTATTTCGCAGCTCCTAGGTTGGGTGCATATATGTTTACCAGAGTTATTTCTTCTTGATGGATTGTTCCCTTAAGTATTATGAAATGTCCATCTTTATCCCTTTTTATGGTCTTCATTGTAAAATCTATTTTGTCTGAAATAAGTATTGCTACTCTAGCCTTTTTTTCATATCCATTTGCTTGATACTTTTCCATCCCTTCACTCTCAATCTGTGTCGATCTTTTGTCCTAAGGTGGGTCTCTTGAAGACAGCATATATGTGGGTCATGTTGTCTTATCCATTCGGCTACCCTATGTCTTTTGATTGGTGCATTTAATCCATTTACATTTAAGGTTATTATTGATTGATACTTATTGGTTGCCATTTTCTCCCTTTGTACCTGTATTCCTCTTTGGCTTTCTCTGTTTCTTCATTTTATTTACTTACTTATTTTTAAAGCAGACCATTTAGCATTTCTTACAATGCTGGTTTGGTAGAGATGTATTCTTTTAGTCTTCTTTTGTCTGAGAAACTCTTTGTTTCTCCTTCCATCTTGAATGGGAGCTTTCCTGGGTATAGCATTCTTGGTTGCCGGCCTTTGTTTACCATTACTTGAAATACTTTTTGCCATTCCCTTCCGGCTTGAATTGTTTCTGTTGAATAATCATTTGATAGCCTTATTGGAACCCGCTTATATGTTATTTGTCGTTTCTCTCTTGATGCTTTTAGGATTCTCTCTTTGTTTTTGAAATTAGCCATTTTAATTATAATGTGCCTTGGAGTTGGTCTGTTTGGGTTGATCTTCATTGGGACCCTCTGTGCTTCCTGAACTTGAGTAATGTTTTCACTCCTCATGTTGGGGAAATTTTCTATCATGACTTTTTGGAACAGGTTTTCCATTCCTTGTTTCTCTTCTCCTTCTGGTATCCCTATGATACGGATGTTATTATGTTTCATGTTGTCCTGCAGCTCTCTTAAACCCTCTTCAATCTTGTTCAGCCTTTTTTCATTCTCTTGTACTGTCTTGGAGTATTTGTCTACGTTGTCCTCCAACTCGCTGATCCGGTCCTCTGCTTCCTCTAGCCTACCGTTGATTCCTTCTAGTGTATTCTTCAATTCAGAAATTGTATTCTTCATTTCCTTCTGGCTCTTACTGATAGTTTCTAAGTCCTTTTTGATGCTGGTGTAGCTCTCAGTAAGTTCCTTGTAACTTCCCTGGAGTTGTTTATAGTTTTCTTTGAGCTGGCTGAGCTCATTGAGCTTCTCTATCATTATTCTGTTGAATTCCTTATCTGATATATCATGTGCCTCTGTTTCATTTGGTGATCTTTCTGGGGATTCTTCCTTTCCTTTTGGTGGTGGACTGATTCTGTTTTTCCCCATTTTGGGTGACTGTTGTTGCTTGTTTTTTTTTTTGTTTTTGTTTTTTCCCTTGGATTAATCTGCTTTGCTTCTTTGCCTTTGTTGAGCACCCTTCTGTGTTAGGAGATTTGTGGATTTCAGTGTTGCAGTCTCCTAGATTTTCTCCACTTGTTGCTGCTCTTGGGGTGGCCTTTATGTCGTTAACTTGGGCTGTCTGGCTGTATTCTGGATTGGTTGTGTACGTTGCTCCTTTCCTTCCAGTTGGCTGATTGAGAGACACTCTTTTTATCCTTTCTCATACACTGTTTTTTAGCTGCTCCACTCTAATTCTTAGGGACCTGCAGACATCTCATGCTCCCTATTCTGTCCTCCAGTTGCTCTGGTACTTGAGAATACCATCAGCACTGCTCTCTACTCTGTCACCATCTTTTCTCTCTCAAAATAGTTTTGAACTCACTGATTTTGATGCCATTTTTGGTTCAATAACTGATGAGTACTGCATGGTGTGGGCAGGTGTGCTTGTAAGTTACCCATCATAAAATGGACAAATACTTTGAAAGTCTTCAAAAACTTTAACTGAAGCCCAATGCAATCCCTCACAATGCCAGTTGGTGCACTGATACAGACGGGTTCCTAGAGAATCACCTAGGGGGGAGAATCTGTGTTACAAGGGCCCACCCTCCAGGCAGTATTTCCAGTTGTTTTTGGATCGCCTCTCGTAATGTAACTCAAATGTAACTTGGCTCCTTCTGCCATTTCTGGGGCCAGTTCATACATTGCCACATTTGTCAAAAATCAACTCCAAAGTATTTCTTTGTCATGATCTTAGAGAAACCAAAGACTTGGAAAAAGTATTTTTAAAAAAATGTTAAAGAAACAGAAGAAAGAAATTATAGAGCACCAACATTTCCCATGTGCTTCTTTGCTCTCACTCTTTTCTGGGGGTTACTTAACCCCTCAGAGCTGCCAAAATGTTTCCTGTTTCTGATGTTCAGTGTCTGTTTTTTTCTATCTCTCTAAGTATCTCTGTATCTACTGTTTCCCCCACTCACTCTTTTTGCTTCTTTCTTTTTCCTTCCTTCTTTCCTCCCTTCCTCCCTCCCACCCTCCCTTCCTTCCTTTTTTCCCTTTCCATGAGCTTATATGACTGTTAATTGGTTTTGGAAAACAGACATCTGCTAAGTCTATTTTTTAGCTCAAAACCCCCTAGTCTAGTTCTTTTCCTGTTGTGAACATCTTGTGATTTATGCATCTTTAACATTTCTTCACTAGATATATAATCAGCTTTCTGAACTCTATTTCTGTTGACTTGACTGAGATGACCTTGCATTTGGAAGTTTGGGGCAAAGTAATTTAATGAGAATCATCATTAGTGAAAACAGTTTTAGGACTTGTCATTCCTTTATATAACAATACATACTTTCCTTCTAATCAAAGGTCAACATTCTAGTGGAAGGGGCTTTTTTAGATTGCCTCTCAAATGAACAATTATTCTCCCTGTGTAAGCAACAGAAGATATTTAATAAGAAACAGTATTTTCTCCGTGACTGACTAGCATAGGACTCTAAAGGAATGGCTGGGGAATCCGGTGTGCAGGTTCTGTCACCTGCATCTTCACACTGACCAACACAACATTTGGGAGCTTAAAACATCGTTAGAATGTTACTTTTGGGAGAAGGCATTATAGAGCCTCTATCAAAATGGGTTAAATTATTTGATTTACCTAATGACAGCTTTTATCATTATTTATTAATGGTTTTACTGCATATGCATTAAATAAAACCACAAATGAGTGCTAAAATTTATGTGACTTCAGTGACCTTTCCATGGTTTGCTTGGTAGGTCTGTGTATTTTGTTACATGGATTTCTGGCCTGAGTGCTGGCTTTGGGAACAGGGAGCATATGCTATATTTTATGTTATGACACGTGTCTTAACTGGGAAAGGCTTTTTAATTTATGTATATCTTCACTTTAGACTAAAAATTTATCATTTGTCCAATTGAGGTTAGCTTGAGAATTCTCTGTTGCAAGAATGTTGATAGATCTTCAATATATTTACTGTTCTGCTGGGGTTTGGAGGGTGATAAAAGTTGTCTGCAGAGAAGAGAAGTAAGAACCAGAGTCAAAAATCAGAAACTTTTGTAAGGTTAGAGAAAATGTCATAGATCTAATTATAAAAGCAAAGCCAGATATAAACATATAAGAGTGCGTATGAATGGAAGAAGAACTGTTAAACTAGCAGGTCAGAGGATGAAAAGCAGGAAGTTTCTTCATGTCCAGAATGGAGCTAGGAGCTAGTAACAACTTGCTGTTAGGTTTTTGAGTATCAGAGTCTATTTATGTTAATGCTCTTAATAGTTCATGGCACCTAATAAAATGTTCAGTCAATAACAGCCATTATTATTATCATCATTTTTATGTGAATTGAGGAATCTATCTCTGATAATATTTGCCAAATATGAAAATTCAGAAATCATTTCTTGTATGTCTTTTCAAATGTAAATGGATATTTGGTGAATGCATCAACCTTAATGCCTTTAGAGTTCATGTCTCATGTTTCTTCTTTATTTTTATCAGAGTGTTCAGGCTCCCCTGTTTACTCATGATGAGTTCAGTAATTTATAAATCAAGCCCAGTAGTTACATTACCTATTTAGTTGCTGAACTGTGACACCAGGTTTCATTAGTCATACCAGGTTGTTTTGGAAATATGTCCCATCCACCTATAAATTATGGAGATGCTAATTACAAATTCATAACACAGCTCTATGGGAACTTTTAGATTAAGTTCCTGTTCTCTTTAGCTGAATTAAAATATGAATGAGCTACTTTGCATCCCAGACTTTGGTTTACTGAAAGTCTAAAGTGGGAGGATGATGTTAGATAAAAATAAATGAGAACAGAGTATTATTTGAAGTCCATATCCAACCTGTCATTTTGATAGATGCATATTCTTGGCTCGTTTTAATACTGGAATTGGAAAAAATAAGAATTCTAGTTCAGTTTTCTATGGTTTTTCAAATCTATAAAGATTTTCACTCTCTTGAGGGAGAGAATATCATCAGGAAAGACTCTAAATAATAGGAGGAAGTTTTATGTCTGGTGATTATTATTAATTACTCAGGATTTATTTAGGCCTTTAATAATTTAATGTGTTATTTTGCCAACCGCCCAATTCAATCAAGCCCCAAGGATAGATTAAGTGTTAGGTTATATAGGTGCCATGTTTGGTACCTGCCCTCCAAGGATATGCAGTAAAATGAAATGTGACATAGGTAGATAAAAAATAATGGCAGAGGGTCTATTGTACGGTAAATAATGGTACTGGTAGCCAGTGCTATCACACTTCACAGCACTGTCTTTTGCTCGAAAAATGTTGTAGGTTATTCATTCTTGGGGTGCAATCCTGAGTAGCATTTCTTACAGAAGATTCCAGCCTGGCCTCCAGTATTGGCCTCTTTACCACACTCAGGTTTCTCACCTCTCATCATTTGTGGGGATAAGTCAGAGCAGGATTTAACCAGGTGAGGAGAGGAATTCTATGGTGAAGCCATGTGTAGATTGTTTGCATTATCCTAGGTAGATCTCACTCTTTGGTCCTCCAAATTTGGTGTCAAATAACATGAGATTCCCTGTTTGCATACATGCTTAATACAAAGAAGAAACTTAACAAATGTTTGTATAATCAATGGTTTCTGAAGTTATTTTAACCAGCATTCAGATGTTACTGTTTATAAATTTTAAAATATAATTTTAACATTGCCAAATTGCATTTTCAGAGAGGAAGCTTAATGACCACAGCCCACATTTACAGAAGCCCACCATTGCTAGTGTTGTCCAGTATTCACATACCTCACACATGGCATGTCCCTCACAAAGAGCCTTTGTATGTACTTTCTACATTGATCTATTCAGGTTTTTTTATACCACATTTATCGAGCAGTTTCTAAGATTCTAGATTCTAAGATTCTAGACACCAGGGATATAGTAGTGAACAGAACTACTATAGAAAAAGGAAGCCTCTGTTCTTGTATTCTTTTGCAAAAATGGACAATAAGCAAATACAGATATGATATACAAGTAATCATAAGAGCTAAAATGAAAAATGAAGAAAAGTAAGAGAATGCAGAGGGATGGGTGGTAGGAGATTGAGAGCAGTCAAACTCATCCTCTTTGAAAAGATGATATTTGAAGAGAGACCTGAATGAACCGAGGGAGTAAGCCAAGAGCATCAGGCAAAGAGATCAGCAAGTATGTGGGGGCAGAGGCTGAATCGTGCCTGGCATGTCTAAAGAATAGTAAGGAGGCCACAAGGCTGGGTGGGATTGAGGGGGACATAGTATGAAGTTGTAGAGGTATTAGGAGCTTTGTTGAAGGATTTTAAAACTTTCATAAGGACTTTGGATTCTCCCTGTGTGAGATAGGGAAGAGGAACGACAAGATCCAATTTGTGCTGTGAAAGGAAATCTCTGATGTGTTGGGAGTAGAATTCAGGAAGTCAGGCAAGCAGCAGGGAGATTTAGAAAGCTCTGACAATAGACTTAATGGGAAACACTGGTAGCTTAAGTGGTAGTGGTAGCTGTTAAGTGAGAGAAGTGATGAGGCTCCTTGACAAATTTCAAATGTAGATCAGATGTGGTGTGTTAACAGATTGAACGTGGGTCATGAACAAGAGGAATCAAGGATATCTGCAAGTGTTTTATAAGCATGGAGTTTATACTTCCTGAGATAAAGAACACTGCTGGAGAGCAGGTATGTGTGTGTAGGGGCAAAAAGTTTGATGTTGGGCATTTGGATTTTGAGATACTATTAGATATCAGAGTAGAGAGTTTCAGTTGGTAATTAAATATGTGAGCTCAGAGTTGGGAAGGCAGTGAGGGCTGAAAATTTAACAGTGTGAGTTCTTCTGCATGCAGAGGGCACTTAAAGCATGGAGATAACTCACCTAGAGGGTGAGTGCTGATGGAGAAGAGAGTAGATTAGACAGCTAAATTAGGGCACTCTGTGTCAAAGTAAGGGAGGTGAGGAAAAGTTAGTTATGGTACTGGAAGAAGAAACAATCAGGAAGACAGGGTCCTAAGACACAGTATCATAAAAGGGAAGAAGGAATTTCAGAAAGAGGGAAATTGTAAGATGTATTAAATGTCGTTGAGAGAAGGACCAAAAGGAGAACCAAGAATGAACCAAAAGATTATAGAATGAAAACATCCTTGGTTAACCTTTTCATTAAAGGCCCTCTTTTTACCTTTTCACATAGCTAATGACTAACTCACCTTTAAGTCCAGATAGTACAAAATAATTATCCCAGAACAAAACAAACAAAAATAAATTGGGAGAATGAAAATATAACTGATTGTCATGTGGATATACAAAAATACTAAAATGATAAGATAGGGGTGGGCTCTAGGCTGAGGACGAGGCTAAATGACAGCATTGACTGGCGGATGCAGTTGTGTTGCATGTGTTAGCCACAGGCTGACTATGCCTGTTATCAAGCCACATGGGAAAAGACATCAATGATGTTTGAGAGCTTGTGATGATAGAGTGTGAATACAGTAGAAGAGTGTGAAAACAGAGCTTTGCTCTGTTTGCAGCACCACCTAATTTGATGATAGATAAGAGTCAATTTTCAGAAATCTTGTCATTGTCCCAAGGAATGTTCAGTCAACAACAGCTGAAACAAGGAAAACAAGCTGCTGATATCACTCTAAGATGCAATTTTATTTTTGTATACAAATATTCTAGAAAATAGTTTCTGAAAGTACAACATATATCCATTTTAAATTAGGAGATAAAAATGCAGTGCTGCTTTCTTAAAGTAATTTTTAGTAAGAGAACTACTATAAATGAATGGAAAAGAAAGTAATTGGGTATTTCCAATAAAGGGAGAAGAGTGTGTGTGACTTACTAAGTAACTCTATGTATTAAGTAAAATGTAGTTATTAGTGGAATGGCTCTACAGTATTCTAGATATTTTAAAAAATCAAGTAATAAGTTAAACTAAACTATTTGACAACTTTTTTTTGTCTTCTGGTATTAAAACAAAATTGAGATTTTAAAAAAATCTTCAACTTCAAAATAGAACCAAAAGAAGGCAGGTGCATAAATAACAATTGGAGCATGTATCCATACTGAAAAAGAAAATGGGGCTAACAGAAAAAAGATAATGAATTAAAAAAATAGTAATCCATTTTTAATTTTATTAACTTTTCATGGGATATTATCATACTTTTCTCAAGTGAGGAATGTTGACTGTGATTTCTGGGAAGATATTTATTTTCTCTTATTAAAGTAATATAATGGTTTCAGATATATTATAAATATAAGAGTTGATGCTGCAAATTTATGGGTCTAGTCAAATGCTCCTCAAACATTAATGTGCATACCAGGGATCCTTCTTCAGATTTTGGCTCCTTATATCTGGAATGGGATCTGAAATTCCAAATTTCTAACCAATTTCCAAGTGAAGTCAATGTTGTTCACTGGTATATGATGCGTTAAGTAGCAATGTAGAGAGGAATTGTACTTTCCAACTGTCTGGGTTGACTTAGAGATTTTATAGTTGATTCTCTTCCTCAGAGTGAATTGTTGTGGAACTGATTCCACCTTATCTGATTAGCATCTTTTCAGTTTGCATTGTTCCTCATGTATGAATATTATGTTCTTAATAATAACTAAGCAGGCTGGATAGAATTACCTAAGATGTAGAGGCAAATACAGAAAGCTATCATGCTGAGGGGACAGAGAAATACGGCTCAAAAGAGGGAACAGATCAAGGTGCCAGTGGGAAAGCTGAGAGAGGAAGAGATAACCACTTCATAGCCAAGGAGATAGCCAACCTAACGGGTGTAGAGTTCAAAATGCTGGTGATGAAGATGCTTGCAGACTTGACAGATAGGCTTAAATACAACAACTGCAGAAAGGAAGAAGTGAAGGCTAGGCTATGTGAAATGAAGAAAAAAATCCACATGAAACCAATGGTGATGGGAAGGAAAGGAAATTGGTGTTCAAATCAATTATTTGGAACATTAGGAAGAAATAAACAATCAACCAGTACAGAATGAAAAAACAAGTGTTGGAAAAAACATGAAGAGGCATAGGAACCTCTGGAACAACTTTAATCATGCCAATATCTGAGGCATAGGGGTGCCAGAAGGAGAAGAGGAAGCGTAAGAAATTGAAAACTTATGAGAAAACATAATGATGGAAAACTTCCCTAATTTGGTGAAGGAAATAGACATACAAGTCCAGGAAGCACAGGGAGTTCCAAACAAGCTAGACCCAAAGAGAGGACCACACGAAAATACATCATAATTAAAATACCAATGACGGGGGACAGAGGGGAGCAAAAAGGGGATGGATGTAATACAACAACAATAAAATTAAAAAAAAAGAAGAAATAAAATTCTCTTTGTAGTTCCTAAAAAAAAAAAAAAAAAAAAAATACCAATGACTAAAGATAAAGAGAGACTCTTAAAAGCAGCAAGAGAAAAAAAAGAGTTACCTACAAAGGGGTTCCTATAAGACTATAGCTGATTTCTCAAAAGAAACTGTACAGGCAACTAGGGCCCAGCAAGAAATATTCAAAGTGATAAAAAGCAAAGACTTACAACCAAGATTACTCTATCTAGCAAAGTTAAATTCAGAATGGAAGAGCAGATAAAGTGCTTCCCAGACAAAGTAAAGCTAAAGAAATACATTATCACCAAGCCATTTTATATGAAATGTTAAGAAAAAGAGAATCAAAATTATGAACATTACAAAGATAACAAACTCACAACTATCACTAACAGAATCAAAGAAATAAAAACAAAAACTAAGCAGATAACCGGAGAGGGAATAGAATCAAAGATATGGGGAACATTTGGGGGGTGGGTGTCTGCTGGGAGAGGTAAGGGGAAGAGGGAGGAAAGATGCAGGGATTAAGAAGCAGAGTTGGTAGGTGCAGAATAGACAGGGAGACGTTAAGAATATTATAGTAAAAGGTGAGGCCAAAGAACTCACACGCGTGACCCATGGATATGAACAGAGGGGTGTGGGATTGCTGGAGGGAGGGGGGTGCTGGACAGTGGGGAGCAAAGGGAAGAAAGGAAATGTAACAGCATAACAAATAAAAATTTAAAAAGGGAAGAATAATCATAAATGGAGTAGGATATTAACAAGATTAATTGATGACATTTAAGAATAGTCTAAAACAGCAAATCTCAAACATTTTGTCTCAGAATACATTAGAATTATCAAGGACCTTAAGAAGCTCTTGTTTATGAGGGTTATATCTATTTACTGATAAAATTTAAGACATTTAAAAATATTTATTCAATATTTATTTTAAATTAATAAACCAACACTTATTTATATAATTAATACATTTTATGAGAAATAACTTTCCAGAAATAAAAAATATCAAAAATGAAAAAGAAAAATAACTGAAGAGGCTTAGTAGGAACGATAGATTTGCAGTTATCTGTTCCTGATCATTACCCAGACTTCTTTATGGCCAAGAGGAAACATTTTGAGTATTGGGAAACATTCTGTGGCCGTGAGATGAAATGAAGTCAATGGGCCTCTGTAAATATTGTGACCACAGCCTCATTAGCTCTGTATTCTAAAGCTGCATTTTACTCAGCTTTGTTAATCTTTTTTTTTTTTTTCCTTTGCTAATAAGGCCAAGAGTGGAGTTAATGATCTTTATCCTGTTTCAGAGGCAGACTGTACTTCTAAACCAAACTTGCCTCTTCAGAAATATGGGCCATTGTTGTTTGAAAAAGAGAGGCACAAATACCAATACATATAAAAACTATCCCAAAATTAATCATATTACATAAACTAACCTACTTCCCTTTCCTCTTGTCACTACCATTTAAGACAAAAGTAGCTCTTAACCCTGGCTTCCCCTAGTCTCATCTTCGGGAACTTTACAAAATATGCAAGCCTGAACTGCAACCCCTAAAAATTCTGAGTTAAGTGGTAGAGTGGTATCCTAGGCATCAGCATTTTTCAAAAAGGTGTCCAGTTGTTCTGATAGGTAGCTAAGATTATGGACCACTGTTCTGAGAATTGGAAAAGGGAAAGTTTACAGATCTCATTTTGAGGAAAAATATCAGCCACATCGCAAGTGGCTTAAAAATGGTGTTTGATAAATATTTATTTAGTGAATAAATGGTTTTTAAAATGGAGGATAACTCTGCTTAACTGACCTGTTTATTCCTCCAAAATAGATAATAGAAAGAGTAGTTGACACTAGACATTTTGACAAGTGTGAGGTGATATCTAGAGGTAGAAAAGATGAATACCATATAATTTCACTTTTATGTGGAATCTAAGAACAGAATAAACAACAAAGAAACAGATTCATTGATACAGAGAACAGACTGATGGTTGCCAGATGAGAGAGGGGTTGGAGACTAGGTGAAAAAGGTGAAGAGATTGAGAAGCACAGGTTGGTAGTTACAGAATAGTCATGGGGATATAAAGTACAGCCTAAGGGATATGGTCAATAATATTGTAATAATTGTGGTTCCAGGTGGGTACTAGACTTAACAAGGGAGAGGATCACTTCATATATTATATAAATATCTAACCACTATGCTGTACACCTGCAGCTAAAAATAATACTGAATGTTGACTCTAATTGAAAAAAGAAAAAATATTACAACAACTCTAAAATTCAGTTGTTTTCCTTATCTCTAAGCTGAAAAACAAATCTCCATTAACTTTTTATATATTTTAAAATACATTTTATTGATTTTGCTATTACAGTTGTTCCAACCTTTCCCCCTCTGTCCCCCTCCTTTTGGTACCCCGCCCCCATTCCCTCTGGCAGTGCTCCCCTTAGTTCATATCTATGTGTCATGCATATAAGTTCTTTAGTTTCTCCATTTTCCCTATTATTATTAACATCCCCCTGTCTATTCTGTAACTACCAATGTGTACTTTTTTTTTTTCCATATCCAAACAGTTCACCATTTAATTACTGCCTTCTGTCAACTTCTCAAATCCTATTAATACAAAGTTTTCTTCTCATTATTTCAAAATGCTTATGTTAATTCATTTGTTTAAATAATTACTTTTTAAAATAATATCAGTTGGAATATTACCAAACCCATGCAAAAATATATTTGCATATTTTTACAAATATTACACTAGAAAAAATATTCCTACTCCTGTGATGGTGTCTAATAACATCATTTAATTAAACACCTTTAAAAATGCTATTAAAGTATTTTGGTCTAGTTTCTTTCACTTCTTGTCCCTGAAAAAATCTCATCTCATATTTATCCTTCCCAGATCCTGCCTACATTTGCTTGGTTATAGACAGACTTCTCCTGAACTAAAATAAATAAATAAACTCTTCCCAAAAGATTAAGTCTTCTTTATTCTTTAAAAGTGTAGTGTTCAATCCAATGGAGTAAAAACAGTCTCTTCAACAAATGGTGTTGGGAGAACTGGACAGCAACATGCAAAAAGATAAAACTAGACCACCAACTTACACCATACACCAAAATAAACTCAAGATGGATAAAGGATTTAAACATAAGCAGTGCCACCATAAAGGTCCTGGAGAAAAATATAGGCAGTAAACTTTCAGATATCCTA